>JAVJIF010002245.1:0-7500 GCA_038442645.1 Agave tequilana
TTAAGTAATCTATAAGTTATAGGAATATCAAATTTTCATTCCTAAACTTAGTCTCTATTCAAAAAACATGTCATCAATTAAAGTAAGGCCGTCAAATTGTACTTCTCATCTAGTCTATAATTTACCCTGAGTCGTATGCACCATCGTGACTATGAAGTTGACTGAGGTTCTTTAACATTAACTCCTATGCCTATATTTATTTATTTTTGGTAAAATTTATTCCTCAATTTCATTAGGCTTTCTAATCTGCCCATGTAACGAGCATTCAGTCGGTGACACCCCAACCGGACAGTTTTAGGGCACAGGTGAGAAAACACCCCTAAGGACTAAACACTCGAGCAGATAAGGCCACAAAATCAAGGTTTTATTTATACGATGTACCCATTTTAGGCGTGAATACTTATGCTTCATGAGGCATAAATAACAGCTTAATCAGGATTTATATACACATTTTTTTTTCAAACTTCTAATTATCTTTTGCATAAATACTAAGGCTTGCTTATGCCAAAGCACCTAGCTAATCAATAATTAGACTTGTTTTTTTTCTTTTCATAATATATATATATTTTATAAGGCATAAGAGTCTCTGTTTTTAAAACCTAAGTGTGTAAGTGTATTTAGTGTGCATATGTCATCAAGTAAATATCAAGACTAAATTACTTTCACAAATTTTCTTCCTGACCCTAAAAATCAAACAAGTTATCTTATTTTGACCAAGTGTAAAAAATCCTAATTATGATTCTCCTATCCTTAAAATTGACTTAATTTCTTACAAAAAATATATCAAATATTGTTCTACCCCTTCAAAAAGTTTTTTTTTTTTAAATCAGTCATGTTAGAACCCTCCCCACACTTATCTCATGCATTGCCCAAATGTATGAAAGAAATGTATAAGTGCATGAAATAAAAATGGAAAGAGGAAAGTTACCGATACACTGGGTCAAAAAGACCCCTAGCCGTTTCATTTACGGCACCGATTCCAAGAAGAAAGGTTTAAGGCGTTGACCATTTACCTAAAGTATTCATTCTTGGTGTCACTGATCTCAACTGACCGTGTGGAACACGTTTTTACAACGAATGGCCCAGTCCATCTCGATTTCAATTTTCCTGGAAAAAGTGAAGCTTAGAATTATAGAGTTAGACTTTTTGTCCAGGACAAAGGTTTTTCTTATGATGTGCTTGTCATGGAAAACTTGACTCTATCTTTAGTGATCTTAGCATTTTCATAGGCTTCATTTCTCAATTCCTCCAATTCGGAAATTGTAATTTTCGAAGGTCACCGGCCTTAGTCAAGTCGAAATTCAACTGCTTGATTGCCCATAAGGCTCGGTGCTCTAACTAAAGGGCAAGTGACAAGGTTTGCCATAGACTAACCTAATGGGAGACATCCTAGAATCGTCTTGAAAGCGGTCCTGTAGGCCCATAGAGCATCTACAAGTTTGATGGACCAATCTTTCCGGTTTTGGTTCACAGATTTCTCCAATATAAGCTTGACTTGTCTATTTGAAACCTCAACTTGCCCACTTGTGAGTTATGTCATACTTTCGCAAAGAGCTTCAAAAGATCTATTGCAAAAGTGAGTGCCATTATCACTGATGATAGCACGAGGGATTCGAAGCGGGAAAAAATATTCTCTTTCAAAAACTTTATGACAACTTTGTTATCATTAGTTTTACAAGGAATGGCTTCTACCCACTTGGACACGTAATCCACAGCAACCAATATGTATTGGTTCCCAAATGAATTAGGAAATGGACCCATAAAGTCGATGCCCCAAACATCAAAGAGTTCTATTTCTAGAATTGGGTTTAGGGGCATCATATTTCGGTTTGAAATCCTTCCTACATTTGGCATCTAGGGCACGTCTTGCAAAATTCATAAGCATCCTTGAACAGAGTGGGCCAATAAAACCCACTTTGTAGCACTTTTTCAGCAGTCTTGCGGGGACCAAAGTGTCCACGCATGCAAGTTCGTGACAGAAAGATAGAACACTCTTAACTCCTCATCGGGAATGCATCTCCTAATAATTTGGTCAGAACAGTACTTGAAAAGATACGGTCCTCCCAAAAGAAATACCGGACTTGGGGATAAGAACCGGTAAACATCATTTTTGGACCAATGAGACGGAGTTTAGTTTGTGACTAAGTAATTCACTATATCAGCAAACCAAGGTTCCCTAGAGATAGCTAAGAGATGTTCATCAGGAAATCCTCATTTATGGGTAATTCGTTGCATGGAGAATTAGGGATCCGTGAGGGTGGTCAGCAACAACATTTTCTACGCCTTCTTATCTCGAATCTCAAGATCGAATTCTTGAAGAAGGAGGACCAACGAATGAGTCGGGCCTTGGCATCCTTCTTCATCATGAGGTACCTAAGCGCAGAATGATCGGTGAAAATGGTGGTTTTGGATCCTAGTAGGAGGGACGAAACTTCTTAAGGCAAACACTACTGCCAAGAATTCCTTCTCAGTCGTAGTGTAGTTCAGTTGAGCATCGTTGAGAGTCCTACTAGAGTAGTAGATCACATGCTGCTTGTTATCAATGCGTTGTCCTAGGACAGCGCCTATGGCAAAATCGGAAGCATCGCACATGATCTCAAACGGCTTAGACCAATCCGGTGCAGATATGATTGGTGCGGAAATAAGCTCTCTCTTAAGCTTCTCAAGAATCTATGCATTCAGTATCGAAAGTGAAGGACACATCCTTAGCTAACAGATTAGTCAAGGGCCTAGCAATTTTGCTAAAATCCTTGATAAATCTTCGATAGAAACCAGCGTGTCCTAGGAAGGATCTAATGTCCTTAACGCATTTGGCATGGGAAGCTTAGCAATAACCTCGATTTTGGCTCTATCCACTTCAATTCCTTTCTTGGAGATTCATGACCCAAGACAATTTCATGTTTACCATGAAGTGGCATTTCTCCCAGTTCAGTGTCAGATTTTCTCAGCACAAGTTGGAGGAACGAGTTCTAGATGGTGGAGACATTGAGTGAATGGATCTCCGTAGATGGAGAAATCATCCATAAAGATCTCTAAGAATCGTTCTACCATATCAGAGAAAAGACTCAACATGCAACGTTGAAACGTTGCTGGGGCATTGCATAAGCCGAAGGGCATTCGACGATAAGCAAATGTCCCAAATGGACATGTAAACGTAGTCTTTTCTGGTCCTCAGGAGCGATAGGGATCTGGTTATAGCCGAGTAACCGTCCAAGAAACAGTAATACTCGTGACCCGCCAAACGTTCAAGCATTTGATCAATGAAGGAAGTGGAAAATGGTCCTTACGAGTTGCAGCATTCAGTTTCCTATAGTCGATGCAAACTCGGATCTTCGTGGGAAGTCGAGTTTGAACCAACTCTTTGTTCTCGTTTTCCACTACGGTGAAACTGGATTTCTTCGGAACCGCGTGGACAGGACTGACCCATTGGCTATCAGAAATGGGATAATTATCCCATTGTCTAGAGTTTTATGATTTCAGCATGAACAGCCTCTTGCATTTAAGGTTTAACCTACGCTGCGGGTCTCTCTTAGGTGTGGCGTCTTCATTGAGATGAATTCAATGTTGAACGATGGTTGGACTTAATCCCTTGATATCAATCATAGTCCATCCAATGGTCCCTATGTTTTCTTAGAATAGCTTTCAGATCTTCTTCTTCCCGTCATTTAAATGGGAGGCAATGATGACAGGAAAGGTCTCTTGTTCGCCTAGATAGGCGTACTTGAGATGCGCAGGTAAGGCTTTCAATTCTAAGGAAGAGGAAGGCTCATGGTAGGACTAGTCAAATCTGTTGGCTCCAATGTTAGTGAAATAGGGTTTGAGGCCCAATTCACAGCAGAATCTACAACCTGATCAAGATTAAAGTCGTCAGACTCTAACCCGAATTCACACTCTATTTCTAATTCCATTTCTTCCCATGTTCACTTGTCAAGTTCTCAATTAGGTTGACTTCAAATGTTTGGTCCTCGATATCGCGGGGTTGTTTTCCTAGATTGAAGACATTGACTTCTCTAGTCATGTCTCCAAAGGTTAACCTCATAGACCATTCCTACAATTGATGATGGCATTAGCAGTAGAAAGGAATGTCGCCCTAGGATAACAGGGGTTTGAGCCCTATGATTAGAGTTGGACACAGTTGTGTCTCAGAACTATGAAATCGACAGGGTAAATGAACTCTCCTACCCGGATCAGGACATCATTAATCTCCCCTTTTAGAACTTTAACAGAACGGTCAGCCAGTTGGATGGTGACTCGAGTTGGACTAAGATCGCCCAACCCGAGTTGTTGATAAACAGAGAATGGAAGCAAGTTGATACTTGCCCCCAAGTCAAGAAGTGCACGACTAATCTCGGCTTTTCCTATTGTGCAGGCAATGGTGGGACTACCTGGATCCTTGTACTTGACAGGGATAGACCCGATAATAGCTCACTAATGTTAGTGGCTAAGATACCTTTTTTGGAACATTAGTCTTTCTCTTCTTGGTGCACATGTCCTTAAGAAACTTGGCATAGGAAGGAACTTGTTGGATGGCATCAAGAAGTGGCACATTTATCTTCACTGGTTAAATATCTCGATTATCTTGTCCATGTGAGGATTTTGCTTGTTGTTTTTCAGCCTATTAGGAAATGGTACTATAGGCTGGTGCACCTGGCGGCTGACTTGTCTTTTTCAGATTCGTCAGAATTGGAAGAAATTAGATTAGATGAGGTGGAAGCTTGATTGTAGTTGTGTCCGAATGGGATTGGTTGGTGTTGACACTTGGTTATCAACTCTCTTCCTGACCTCAATGTATGAACAAATACATTGATTAAATGAATGATCCTCAGCTAAATGAGCTTGTTGAGAATTCTCGGATTGGTGACTGGCTGACTAGGCAGGGTACCCTTTTGTCTCTTATTCTGTGGAGTGGCTAGTTGACTCATTTGAACCTCTAACCTCTGGATAGTTTTGCATGAGAGAATCTTGATTTTTCATATATCTTTCCTGTTTCTTTCAAAGTCAATCATTCTCCTTTCTAATTGAGGATTCTGGAAGGAGGATTGTGGAGCTTGGTTAGGAAAGTTCTGTTGATAGTTTTGAAAGTTAGGTGGATAGTTGGGAGAATTATTATGGAAATTGGAGAAGTTGGGTGATGATTGGAAGAATTATTACCATGATGGAAGTGGCTAGCATGATTTGATCGTGAATGATCATTGTTGTTTTGGCTCCATGAGAAAATTAGGGTGATTTCTCCAGCCGGGATTGTACGTTGGTGCGTAAGGATTGTTGTTCGCCTTGAAAAGGCTGCATTCATCGGTTCATGGTATTGTTGTTGAGCCTGAAACACCGGGAACTCCTCGAACACATGATTCATGGCTTGACAATAAGTGCAGTCCAGAGTTGAAAATTGGTTTGTGCTGACTTGATTGACTGGATTGTTCCTTCGTTTCTAGAGCTTCCAGTCTTCTAGCCAGGTTAGCTAACTTAGCTCATTAGCGATGGACGATTCGATAGAATGGAGACCTCCTTTTGAAGAGATGGAGTTAGGATTCCTAGAGGTCTCACTAGCAGATTCCCATTGGATGGTCTTCTCAGCTAGATTTTCATACAAATCCCATCCCTCATTTTCATCTTTCTGCAAGAAACCCCCTTGGCACATACTTTCTAAGAGGGTTTTGGTGGAATAGTCTAAACCGTCATAAAGAATTTGGCATTGTCGCCATTTCTCTATTCCATGATGTGGACATTGGACAAGGAGGTCTTTTAAAGCGTTCAAAGTACCTCCAGAATGGTTCACTAGGTTCTTACTTGAATTGCATGATCGTCTTCCTAATGAGAGCGGTTTTATGGATTGGATAGAATTTCTTCAAGAAGACCTTGATGAAACCATTCCAGGATGTGATAGAACCGGCCGCTAAGCTGTAGAGCCAGTTCTTTGCTAGGTCCTTAAGTGCGAAAGGGACAAATCTCAACCTAATAGCATCGTCTACAAGGTGTGGGATTTTCATCATTAGACATACTTCCTCAAATTCTCTTATGAAGAAGTAGGCATCTTCGGACTCTAGGCCATAAAAACTGGGGAGTGTGTTGATGAATTGAGGCTTGAGCTCAAAATGTATTCACCAACCGATGGATGTAGAATGCAAGATGGAAGTGAGGTTCTAATGGGGTAGAACCTATCCTGCAGTGATGTTGATTGAGCATTACGGATCTGGTCTTGGTTCAAACTTGGGTGGTGATGTGTTTCTAGTCAACCTAGATGAATTAGGGTCTCTCGACCAAACTTGCATACACAAACACAATCACAATAACAAACAAGTTCAACCAACAGTCAACAATAGAAATCAACCAAGTCTAGTCTAAGGTAACCTACCTAGACAACTCCTAACTGGTTGATTGTCCACAGGAGGTAGAATGTAGACTTTGACCACAAAGCTAATCAGCCAGGTCAGGGCAAGATTGGTGGGAGGTTATCCGTCAAAGACGTTCCTTAATTAAGTAACCACCAATCTTCAGGCTTTCGACCCTCAATCCCCTTCCTAGACACTGATTTGGCATGAGTCAATTCCACACCTTTCTCTTAGGATAATCTCCTAGTGAGTTCAAGATGTCCCTAAGGCCAACATCTATCAGATTTTACTTAGGCTTAGGTTTGTGAGTGCTTGGAATCTGATTTTTAGGCCAAGGAAGGGTGATTAAATCCCTACCTTATCTTGTTATTGAGTGTGCCCTAAAATCAATTTGTGCAAGTGTACAAGATAAATAAGATTCACTCAAAGCGATATAAATCAACCAAGAAATGAGTCCTATTCTGAATGCAATGCGTACGTACCTTGCTCCAGCACTCTTCAACAGTAAAGTAAATGAATTGAAAAGACTCGTGCCTAAAATGCAAAGTCTAATCAATTTTTTAACTTTCAACAAGTGTTTTACTGTTGGCTTAAAACAGGGATGGTGGATAGCAGAAATAGCACAAATATGACATACAAAAACTTAAATTTTTGCGAGCAATATGTCCTGCAAAAAAGAGTTTTTGGTAGTCCAATGAATTTTTTCAGATTTTGCAACGCAATTTTTTGAAATTCTGTTTCCTACTTTCGAGAGTAGGGGCACAGAATTTTCAAGTCTTCTCTTGCAAAGCTTGAATGCTAGATCTTGATCTTCAAGTCCCTGAAAAACACACAAAACTTGTAGAAAACAAATACACCGTTCCCCTCCCGGCAACGACGCCAAAAATTGATTGCTAAAAGAAAGAACAATCAAAGAGTTTAAGAGTTTACCGTGTAGCTTGTGGCTAACGGGTCGTGTCCACGAGGAGGAATGCGATGGAAGCGTTTCGGTGAATTGCTTAAAAACAAAGAATTGTGTTTGTTTTGTTTTTATGGAAAAGAGACTGGAAAGAAAGAGATGATTAAAAGAGAAATTGCAACTTTTAGGAAAAGGTTTTGGAGAAGGTGATTTAGAAAGCTTGAGAGTTGTTTTGTTGTTTTATAATAAGAAAGCAAATCTGGGCTCACTATC
>JAVJIF010002245.1:12500-37500 GCA_038442645.1 Agave tequilana
AAATACCTGAGCCTACAAGGTTGGTCGACTAGACCGTCAATAAAGATTTGACAAGTCGATTCAAATGCAGAGATAAAACCAGTTTCACTAAGTCCATGCAATACATTAGGCGGGAGAAATCTGGAGAACGAGGCTAGGATGCTAAACTCTGATGGAACTGGCCACGAGCGAAGTCATGGCCAGGTAGGGCCATTGCGTAACGCAACACCAAGCGCTAAGCACTAGGGTGTGGCGGAGTCAAGGCTTGCACTTGGCTAAGCTCATGCGGCGAAGTCAGCGCGTAACACAGCGCTAAATGCTAAGCGTCGGGTGCAACAAAGACCATGCCTTGTTGGGCTCGCGTGGCTAGATCACGACTCTCACTTGGCGATGCTAGTGGGGTCTGTGGCTCATCAAATCTATGAAAAACTGCTAAGTATTGTGGCTCTGAGCTCAGTGAAGTCTATAGAAGAGATTATGATCGCTACTAGAATACTATAGAAAATATCATAGCTCTGCCTGATAGAAAGTTCTAAATCTGAAAAATCGTTCATACTGATACTCCTCCTGTGTGTGTGTGTGTGTGTGGTGTGTGTGTGTGTGTAAAAGAATAGAGTACGGAGCCAAAGAACAACCCGATATAAGACAATACAGTGTATTAGAATCGAAGAATACCGAAATAGGGTGAGAACGAAACACATCTGTCCTGCCGCTACCACACTAGTTTACCAATATCTTAAGTTGGTATAAAAACTATGAAAATCGAAATAGTGAAAAATGGAAGGGAATCATGGATCGAAGGAAGAACGATCAAGAAGAAATAGATAACCTTGCACTTGTAGTTGGATTGTATAATCAGAACTCATACATTCCAGTTGCAAATTTTTTCATTAATTTTCCATTTGAACGTACTGAAGATGGGAGAGCCTAGGCTCTGATACCATCCTGTAATGCCCCCGATCCTGTGGGTACAGAGACGTTACTGCGACGTATATACGTAAGTCAGAAATACCCTCATATATATACGTTAAGCATCAGTACTGGCAAGAATCAGAGTATATGAAAGTACGTAGTGCATTATACATTCTAACATATGAGTACAATTATAAAGTTATCACAGGATGTGACACAATATTATAAGAATATTACATCACTGATAGGCGCAAATATGAGAATACAAGAGATTTACAATTATGAACAGTACAAAGAATGCTCACAAGTTACAACAGGAAAACTCGAGAGATGAGCAGGGGGACTGGAAGGATATGACTCTGGACGGTCTGCCAATGATCCACGCTTCCGTTGCTAATCTCTGATCAGCAACCGAGAGAACCCTCAAGCTTCAAGTTTCGGGATCTAAACATGCAGGTCCAGGGGAGTCAGAACTCCCCAACGAGTGGTGTTGAATGCCAAGTGGTGTGCAAGGACAAGCACTCGTGTACTGATAAATCCGAATCAAAATTGTGCATTGAAAACCCTACCGTGAACACACACACACCCGAACATGAATGAGGCATCAATGATGAGATGTACATAAGCAATAAAACCAGTTGTACGGGCTCAGTAGATAGATTCATGAATTGATACCTCAAGGGGATAATCCAAAATGAAAACCCTCATCTATATATCATATACCTCATGTCTCCATCGACTGAGTACGCACAATCCGAACTGTCCACAATAACAGCTGAAGAAAACAGTATGAATCATCAAGAAGCAGTAATTATATGGTAACTGAAGAATCCGTATAAAATTAAGAATAAGCAAGTTAGGAGATTAAGCGCAGTGATACAAGTGTAATATTAGGCAAGAGACAGGTTGTGTACAATATGATAACAATAGGAGATCAGTGGAGCAGTACACAAATGGTAAAACCATGAATATATAATATAATAATAATAAAATCAAAAATTCAAATTAAAATCTGACGAAAGCAAATACGGTAAAACCAGCAGTACAACCCATATTACGACTTTATGAGATGGGACGTCGAAGGAATAATCCAAACAAGGAAAATCTCATATATATATATCGTATATCTCACGTTATCATAATCTGAATGTATACAACTCGAATTGCAAAACAACATAACAAATAATTAATTAGCATCTTGTTATTATTACTCGTCCAACCTATATATCTAAGTATGTGTACTGGTATACGTTCCATCCCACATACATTCATATATGAGTAAGTCGAGGTTGTTATTAAAAACTGATGATGAAACGATGGGTTATGTTTACAATGGGTCCCATACATACCCGGGACCACGCAATGCTAACTCAGAATCTGCCGCTAGGCAAATAGGAGGTGGGTCTTATATTATGCCATTTAGGAATATAACAGGAGATAGGGAGCCAACGCTCCCCTCGGTCACCTGGAGGCCCTCAGGTAGAACCGAAAGTTTGAGTTGCACAACATACCTAATACCGCTATAAACATATTCACCACTTGAAATCCATCTGTTTCTCCCTTAACCGATGTAAGTTGTACTTTTTATAATTTACTATTATGTAATTATTATATTACGGAAATAGCAGGACAGATTCAGGAGTTACAGGAGTACATAAGTACTAAAGATACAGGTCGCTGTATATAATACAGGATAACAAGATAGGATTCCCGAAATTGATAATCACAAGGCAAGTAGTAATAATCAGGTGGCAGGTGATAAGTGATATCAAACAGGTGTCAGGTGGTAGCATGCAGGAGTCAGGTGTCAAGTAATGTCATGTCAAGTGATAAGTGTAATACCCCGATCCCGCGGGTACGAAGACGTTACTGTAATATATATACATAGTTGGAAAATACCCTCACATATATACACTAAGTATCAGTACATACAAGAGTCAGAGTTCGAAAATACATGGTGTATTTTATATTCTAACATATGAGTACAATTACAAAGTTATCACAGAATGTGACATAATATTACAATAATATTACATCACCGATAGGCGCAATTACGAGAATACAAAGAGATATACAAGTATGTATAGTATAAAAGATGCTCACGAGTCACGAATGAAAACTCGAGAGCTGAGCAAGGGGACTGGAAGGATAGGGCCTCAGATGGTTTGCCGATGATCCACGCTTTCGCTGTGCATCTCTGATCAGCAACCGGGAGAATCCACTAGCTCCAAGCTCTAGGATCTGGACATGCGGATTCAGGGGAGTCAGATACTCCCCAATGAGTGGTATAGTAAATACCAAGTGGCGTGCAGAGACAAGCACACGTGTATCGACAAATTCGAATTAAAAGAGCATGTATTGAAAATAGTGTCGTGAGCACAGGCATACGGAGTAGACAGAGAGATAGTAAGTGATATTAAGCAGGGAATATGCATGATATAATATGATAAGAACATGAAAGCAGTGGGATAGAACACAAGTGGTAAGCCAGAATGTATACATATATAATATAATAATAATGATAAAATCAAAAATCTGAAATAAAACCCGATGAAAGCAAATACGGTAAAACTAGTGGTACAACTCATTTTACGGCTTCATGAGATAAGTATGTCGAAGAAATAATCCAAAAAAGAAACCCTCATGTATATACCATGTATCTCACATCATCGTAAACTAAGTCCATACGATCTGAATTGCAAAACATATAATGAATTATTAATTGGCATCTTTTATTATGATTACTCGTCCTACTCAGATGTCTAGGCATGTGGACTAGCATCCCAGCACACATACATCCATACCTGAGTAAACCGAGGTTGTTATGGAAACCAATGGGGCTATCAACGAACAATGTTTACAGTGGTTCCCGTGTATGCCTGGGACCACGGTCCAAGGTATTCAGTTTCTGGTGTACGGAACCGGCCACAAGGCATATATGAGGGTCTTATAGGATGCCTTTTTAGGATGGTACCAAGAAGGTAAAGAGCCAGTGCTCCCCTCGGTCTCCTGGAGGCCCTCTGGTAGAACCGAAAGTTTTCGTTGCACAATAGACCTAATACCACTGTAAACGCGAACATATATTGATATCCGTCAGTTTCCCCTGACCTAATGTAAGTTGACTTTTTTATAGTTTATTAGATAGTTATCAAATTACGGGAATGAGGAGGAACAAGTCAGAAGTATCAGGAGTACAATTTGAACTGGAATACTCAGGATATATCAAGATGTCAGGTATCATTCCCGTATCGTGATAGTTATAAGAATCAGGTATGTCATATCGGATTCAGGTGATAGCATGTCGGGGCTGATACCAGGCAGGTGTCAAGAGACAGCATGGTAAATGTTAGTACATCAAGTGAAAGCATGCCAAGTAATACAGAAAAATAGTACCGATATAAGATATCAGTACGAATACCAAAAAATCATGCAGTCTCAGGAAAGTAGTATGAGTAAGATTCTAAACTCTTCACAACCATTAATAGAAGAATAGATAAACTGTCAAACAAGCGATTAGCAAGCAAGCAAACGTTCAAGCGGAGCAAAGCAAGCTGGAGGCACGAGCAGCAAATAATGTTTAATCACTAGAGCGCTTGATGGAGCTACTGGAATGACTCGGATTAAAGGGAGAGTTAAAATCCTGCAAAGTTCCGCCTAGGCGAATCTAGTGATAAAGCGCTAAGCACGCTCACCAAGCGAGAGCATGAGAGACCTGACGATCTAAGCACACTCCTCTTTCGAGGAAGTAGGCGAGAGCCCGAAGGCTAGAGTACGCTCGGGGTTTAAGCGCACTCTCGGTAGCTACCATAAAACCCATAAGCGTATAAGGCCTAACACCTATTGGGTAGCCATCCTGGGAGTGGGTAGAAACCCAGAGTCTGTACAAGAGTACCTGCACGAGAGGTTAGTACCACACGAGCATACGTATAAACACGTGATAATATCTAAGCTACCATGGAGTGGTGAAGCCCGGAGGCTGAGTGTAGAGCCCGGAGGCTAAACGACCGCGAAAGGTTGGCCACCATGGTATTAAATCAGTAAAAGAATACATCTTAGGCATGGTATATGTATAGAAAATAAACTACCCTAGTATAAACATTCGTCACAGGCATAATACATGTACAATCCTAGGCACTCAGCCACATATAAATACAAGGGCACAGCCCAATACAAAATATGAATATAATTACAATCGAATACGGAATAAATTACAAGTCGACCCGTCGAAGAGAGAAAACCCAAAGTTAGGCGAGGACACTCGCCTTAGTCTTCGAAAAATGCCATAAATCTGGAATCCTAAGAAATACATGCACGACCACCAATATATTAAACAATATATATTTATTTAGAGAGAGAAAGAGTTAGAGAGAGGAGAGAGAGACAGTAAGAGAGAGGGAAAATAAGAAGAGAGAGAAAATGAGAGAGAGAGAAAGGAAGGAGGAGGGAGAGAATAAATAGAGAGAAGAGCGAAGAAATGGCCACGACCTCATGGTCAGGGCTGACTTGGCTGGCGACGGCGGCGCGCGGCCGCCAACAGGGGAGGTGGCCACCGGCTAAGCCCCCGGGGAGAGGGGATAGAGGAGTTGAGGGTTTGGGTGTGTTGGATTTGAGAGATGAGATAGAGATGGGTTTTGATGGAGGAGATGAAATTGACAAGGGAGATGGTGGATTTAGAGATGGGGGAGGAAGGAGGATGTTGTTGATGGTGGAGGAAATGGGTGGTTGTGAGGATGATGGTGGTGGTGATTTTGGAGAATTTGGAGGTGAAGAGAAGATGGTGGTGGGAGGGATTTTGAGAAGGAGGTGAGATAATGAAGATGGTGTTGTTGTTGGAGGAGAGGGAGATTGCTTGGGGAGGAGGAGGTATTGCCACTAGCCGTCGGGGTTGCCAGAGGAGCCGTCGGCGCCGGTGCTTGGGTGGAGGCGCCTGTCCAATTGAAGAAGAAGTAAGAGAGGAGAGATGATAAGAGCAATAGATGAAATTGAAGAGAGGGAGAGGGAGAATGGAGAGAGAATTTGAGAAATAAGGAGAGAGGGAGGGAGAATTTGGTTGGAGTGGGGTGAGCCCAGCTTGCTGGCTGCGTTGTGATCGGAGCGGAACCAGCACTTGAAAATGTGTATTTTGTAAAATCAGTGAAACTATATGTGTGCTAATGTTCACTCGATACTTCGTTTATAGCATTGGCTCTACGGGTCGAATCCACAGGACAGGAGGCGATAGAAGCATTAACAGTTCTTATTCACGTCGCATGTTAACAAGTTCTTCTTTGTTAAAGAATGAGAAATAGAAAAAGAAAAAGAAAAAGAAAAAGAAAAAGAAAAGAAATCCAGAAGTGATAGATGAAGAAGGTGATGAAACGACGATGTGAAAATAAAAGAGAAGTGGAAAGAAGATGAAACAAAGATGAACTAAAAAGTTAGTGAAAACAATCATGAAAATGATAAAAGAGTTTTGGAATTAATTTTAAAATATAATAAAAGAAAACTCATGGCTACTAACTACTAATTGCTCTACTAACCATGCTAACCTCTTAGTGATAGTTGCCTCACATGAATCCTTGGCCATCACTAGTCCTTGGCTTCAAGAGACGATACAAAGCATGGCTCATAAGATTGTTCTTCTACATTCAAACAACACATCCATACTACACAACAAGTTGCAAGCTACTATTAAATCATCAAAATCGGTTAGAGGTGTGCATGAAATAAAGAAGACATTGCAAGTTAGCAAGTTAGTAATTTAGATGTTAGATGTTAGTAGAATGTTAGAATTTATCATCATGAGCCATCAAAGCTCTTGCATGAGCAAGGCCTTATAGAGGTTATTAGATTCATGTGGATATCAAGTAAGATGTTAGATAGTTAGTGGTTAGATTGCCATGAGAAGAAAAGTTAGCTAAACATCATGTAGAAGATGAGAGAGAAGTTTACAATGGAGAAGAAAGGAGACACCTTTACATGGATTGTCACCATCTATTATATCAATCTCTCTCTTTCTCTCTCTGAATCTCTCAGCCCTAATACATGATCTAAAAACAAAATGAAAATACAAAGAAACTACACTAAAAGAGAGAAAGTCTAACCTATTTTTCCAATCTGCTTGTGTTTCGGGTCTCTACAGGGCCTTTTATAGGCGAAAGGAGCTTCTAGAAGACGAGACGAGGTCACGTGTCGAAAATCGACGCGTGGCTCGCCAACATTGCCGCAGAAACGCGGCAATTGCCGCGTTTTCGTGGCAAAACCAGGGACTTAGGTCCCTGGTTTTGGCGCGTGGTTTCGCCTCGCTTCGGGGACCTTCCAGATATGCTCAGATTCAGTTATTTGGGTCCAGATTTTCATCAGACACCCACCAACATCTAGATTCAATATATCTTCTAGAAACTCTTTAGCTTGGCCTCCAAGAAATCCGGATTTAATTACCCGAAAATGGGTTTAATTAAGCTCTTATTACTCTTTTGCCCCTAGAGTCTTGATTATATGCAAAATAGACCAAAACACAGTTAAAAATTATATTTTATTCATAAATCAGTAGGAAAATATGATGTAATAATGCAGAATTGTTGATAATCACGTTGGCAGGGGAAGAAGAAGGAAAATGGAAAGAAAAGGAAAAGAGAAGGGAAAAGGAAATAAAAAGAAAAAAGGAATAAGATATTTTGGTTTGTTTGTGTGGAGGAGATAAAGCGGAGAAAAGAAAAAGAAAAAAAAGTAAAATAGGGAAAAAGGAGTGAATGAGAATAAAAGAAAAAAAAGAAGAAAGAAAAGAAAATATCCGAATAGATATCCCGGATCTGGGGAAATACCGAAAATACTGAAAATATCGAAAAATAGAGTAACCGGAAAGGTCTCCAAAAATTCTAAAAAAAATAAATATTATATATTAAGGACCATGGCAAAATAAAATTCTAGAAATTCAATCCTATTTTCAAATTAAAAATCATGAAATTTACCAGCGATACCAGTTGACACCAAACCTGTCGAACTTCAATAAATTCAGAAAAATCCCTAAAAATGTATTAAGATAGAAAATGAGATTGTAAGAAGTAATGTGAAAGTTATTTTTAGAAATTCAACTCCCTTTGTAAATTAAAAATCCGAGAATCGATCGGCAGCAGTGGTCGATATTGGTCTTGAAGATTTTGCAGAATAATTCTAAAAATTTTCAAAAATCATGAAAATCTAAAATATTAATAAATGATGTTTGAAACTAAAATCGGTCAAATCTGACTACCGAAAAGATCAAATTGAGCAATATACTAGGATCGGGTCTCAGGTTCAGACTAGGACTGGCTCCGAGTCTACGAATCCGGATCCAATGCAAAACAATCACATAAATAATCATAAAATACAAATAAATGCGAGAAGTAAATTGAAAAGAATGATCGAAAATTTGAATACGTAACTAAGTACGTATTTCGAGAACGGGGTGTTACAATAAGCACAGTGGATATCGCTTTCGTATATCTTAATACAAGAAAACAATATCGATACAAGAGATCGATATGAATATAGGAAAACGGTATCGATACAGGGGATCGATATGAATAAAAAATATAAGTTTTAAAAAAACAGTATAAGTAAAGATTTCAAACTCTTCACAACCATCAATAAAAGAATAATAATTGAATTGTAAAGCAGTTAAGCGGGCAAGCAAGTAAGCACATCCAAGCAAAGTAAAGCAGTGTTGGGGACAAGATCAGTGAATAGAGTTTTATCACCAAAGCGCCAGTGGAACTCAGGGACTCGACTTAAGATGTGAGTCTAAAATCTGGCAGAGTCCGCCTAAGAGTGTTTAGTGGTAAAACATTGAGCGCTAAGCTGCCTTTCCAGGCGTAGATAGAAAGTCTAGAGGACTTTAATAAATCTTGGAGAGGTTAAGCCCAGAGGCTGAGTATGTACCTACAGCAGGTGTTAGTACCACACATCACACATACATATATGGCTAGTAGGCAAGACACTGACAAGCGAGTAAGAAAGCAAGCGATCATCCAAGCGGAGCTAAGCAGAGCTGGAGCGAAGCTAACGTATAACACTAAATGCTATCACGCTCGGCGTGGTTACGCTTGCAACACAGCTAAACGCACGTGTCGCAGGTGCGTATGATCGCCATACTACCGATCACGGCATAGCCGTGCTCACGGGGTAACTACGCTCGAATGAAATTAGCGGTAAGTGCTGACACTAGATCTGCTTACCAGGCGTAGCATATGAAAAGTCCAGAAGACTTTAAAAACCTCAGAGAGGTTAAGCCCGAAGGCCTTCCACCCTAGTTTTGATGATGATTAACTCATGTAGTTATGTTTACTAATAATCTTGTGATTTTAAGTTTCAGATCCTTTAGCAAGATATTAGTTGGTGATTAGCTTCAACAAGGAGTTTAGAAGCTTTTCATGGTGATTCCGGTGCCAAAGCTTAAAGTTCATACCTTTGCACTCGGTGGATCACGTTTGGGAGCAAGTCAACTTGAAGATGGAAGATCGTCAAGAAGACTTAGGTATCCTAGTTTAGATAGTGTGTTTAGATCCATTTGTAAAGCTTAGTATAGTTGATATGCTCAAGTGCACATAAACACACACGTTTTATGTTTGGTTTTTGATTTTCATGGATATTTGATCAAAACAAGTTTACATGTTTTTATGTATATTAGATGTGTTCAATATACATACATGCTTCATATCTTAAACAAACTTATTTTGATATGTCTATTCATGAGTTTTTAGGAAAATCAGATTTCTTATTGAAAAATCAAGTTTGATAAAAATACAAGTTTTGGTTTTGGTAAAAATGATAAGACACAAAAATAGTTCATATTGATTGATATTTGAGCTAAACTTTTATCACATGTTTATATATCAATGCAAAATGATGAAACTATTTTTGGTGATTTTTAGAAAAGATAAAAGAATTTTTAGAATATTTTTTAACAGTGTTTCTGACCCAGGTTGTGCTGACAGGCCAGGTCGGTCGACCCGGACGGTCGACCGCACCATGGGCCGGTCGACCCTGCGGTCGACTGACGTGCACAGACTTGTGCACGTCTGGCAGACACAAGCTCGGTCGACCCGGGCGGTCGACCGGGTCTGAGAGCAGAGCTCTCTGTTTGTTTGGGTCGACCGGGCGGTCGACCGGGTTTGCCCAACGATCACATTTATGACCGTTGGCGGTCGACCGGGCGGCCGACCGCCAGGCCTGTCAGGCTGCCACATCAGCCTAACGGCTAGTTTTCTGTTTGGCCTATATAAACCCCATTCATTTGGGATTTTGGCTAAGTTTTCTAAGAGCAAAAATTTCCTATTCTCTGGTTTAAAAACAAGTTTTTAAAAGAGTTTTTGTGCCAAAAAGAATTGATCTTTATTGTTTTCAAGGTTTTTGGAAAATCAAAGAAAACTAGGTTTTGGGATATTGTTTTTGGTCTTTCATTTCTATCATCTACAAGAGATTTTCCAAGTAGTTTTTCTTTGTTGCTTGTTTTCAAAAACACCTTGATTCCACACTTGAGCTATCTTCTATCCTATTCTATTAGGATCTTGTTTTTGTGGAAAAGAGAAAAGAAAGAGAGATTGTTTGAGGTTGCTAAGCCTCCAAGTTATAAACCCTCCTTGCTTTTGTTGTATCCCTCTTTGGTAGAGGTTGATCGGAGTGGTATTGGTTTGGATCCCTCTTCGGTAGAGGTGATGTGTTTGTTGTATTGGCTACGGGCCTTATCCCTCTTCGGTAGAGGTGGATTGTGGTTGTATTGCCTCGGTGGCATTGTAAGGTTGAGAGAGGAGTTCGGTACTCCTATAGTGGATTAGAAATCCTTCTCAGTGAAGGCGGGGACGTAGAGCTAGGGGCTCGAACCTCGGAACATATCATTGTGTTTGCGTTTGATCCTTGTCTCTCTAACTCTCTCTTGTTTGTTTGTGCAAAGCTTCATTCATTATTCATATCATACATTGCTTGCATTGTACCTTGCATATTTCATATTGCTATATCTTGTGTATGCTTGGTTGTTTGTGTGTGCCTCACTTGTACTTAACCACAAGAGCTTCATATAGCACCTCAACCCATATCTAGGGGAATCAAGAGGAGTTAGTCCAGAGCCCTTCACGGGGAATTCGGCTACACTTGTGCGTTGTACTAAGTGTGATTGCAAAATTGTTTTAAACTTCCGCATTTAGCGCACTTAGTTCCTAAATTAGCACTTACACCTATTCATCCCCCCTCTAGGTGTGCTTTCAATTGGTATCAGAGCCAGTGCTCCTGATACTTAGGCTTAACATCCTAGGAGTGAGATCCATTTGTTTGCTAATCTTGTTTGCATTTGCTTGTTTGCACACATATAGTTTATACCATGGACTTCATGACCCCACCTTTGTTTGACCCTTCCAACATTGTTGTTTGGAAGGCTAAGATGTCCGTTTACCTACAAGCCCTAGGTTATAAGGTTCACCTTGCCATTACCAAGGAATCCTACCTTAGTGATAGCAAGCATATAGGGGCCAATGCACAAGCCCTTGAGGCCATTAAAAGCACACTTCCTAAAGATTATCTTATGCGTATTTCTAACTTTGATTCCGCCTTTGCAGTGTGAAATTTGTTGACAACCACAGCCACCACCTCCAAGCTTCAATTGCCAATTCAACCGGAGGAGTCTAGTGGAGAATCCGATTCTCAATGCTATATGATCCAAGGGAATGACTCCTTGAGGTACAATCGGAACTTCAACTAGATAGTGATATTGCTAGTTCTTCATGTAATGATTTGTTGATCCACATGCTTTGAATGAAGAACTATCAATAGTTTGTGAAAAATTAATTGAAAAATATAACATTTTGAAAAAGAAAAGTCTAGGCCTTAACAATGATAATAAAGATTTATTTTCTAGACTTAATATGGTTTGGCAAGAGAAGATGGAGATTTCTAATGAAAAGGATTCATTGAGATCTCAATTAGACCTTGCACTAAAAGAAATGAATTTTTAAAATTAAAAATGATTGTAACACCCCGCTCCCAGAATACGTACTTAGTTGCGTATTCAGATTTTTCGATCGTACTTTTTTGATTTACTTCCTGTATTGTTTTGCATTATGAATTATTTATATGATCGTTTTGTCTTAGATCCGGATTCACGGACTCGGAGTCAGCCCTAATCTGAACCGAGGACCCGATCCTAGTGTATTACTCGATTTGGTCTTTTCGCTATTCTGATTTGACTGATTTCAATTTTAAACATCGTTTTCCAATATTTTAGATTTTCTATGATTTTCTGGAATTTTCCTGAATTAAATTGAAAATCTTCAAAACCGGTGTCGACCAGTGCCGCTGACCGATTCCCGGATTTTTAATTTACAAACCAATTAGAATTTTCAGAAGTGTCTTTTTACATTATTTCTTAAAATCACATTTCCTATCCAAATACTTTTCTGAGGATTTTATGAATTTATGAAAATTCTACCGGATTGGGTGTCGGCCAGTATCGCTGGTTGATTCCAGGATTTTAGTTTACAATCGGAATTGAATTTTTGAATTCCGCTTTCACTTTACTTCTTAAAATCATATTTTCTTCCTTAATACATTTTCTGGGATTTTTCGGAATTTATCAAAATCCGGCCGACCCGTGTAGACCGGTATCGGCGGTGGACCTCCGGATTTTTAATTTGAAAATGGGATTTTATTTCTGAAAACCGATTTCATATTATTCCTCAGGATGACGTTTTCTACCTCCGGGTATTTTTGGGGATTTTTCTGGAAACAATCGATTTTTCGCGACCATATTATAATATTATTATTTTTGTCGAATCCTTTATTTTCTTTCTTTCTTTTCTCTTCTTTTCTCCACCGACTTCAGCCCATTCCTCCACATGGGTGACCTCACCTCCCCCTTCCCATCAATCACATCCCTCCATCATCACCCCTTTTTCTTTTTCTTTTCTTTTTCTTTCCTTTCTTTTTCTCTCCTCCCCATTTCTTTCCCCTCCTTCTTCTCCTGGAGAGGGCCGACGCCCAAGCAAAGCCACCACCGCCGGCGCTCCGGCCACCACGACGCCGGCGAGGACCCCCAACTCCGGCGAGCCCCTCTCCTCCATCTCCATCAACCATCACCTCCATCTCCTTCCTCCTCAAAACCCCTCCAAAATTCTCCCTCTTCTTCCTCATCATCTTCTTCATCAAATTAACCCTAACCACCACCTTCTTCTCCACCCAAACACCACCTCCACAACCACATACATCTCCTCCTCCTCCCATACCCCCCAATTTCTCCTCCACCACCTCAAATCACCACCAAACTCATCTCCACCACCACCACTAATCTCTTCCTCCCCAAACCCAAACCTCCTTCCCTTTCCCTCTCTTTTGGGGTGGCCGGCGCCACCCCAGATCCGGGCGCCGCCGGCGGTGTGCCGGCGGCCGCGGGCGACCAGGGGGCCCACCTGGGCCCCTGTGCGTGGGCTGAGGGGGGCAAACAGCCCCCCTCCTCTTTCTCTCCCTCTCTCCTGGGGAGTGGCCGGCGCCACTCCCCCCGCTGGTGGCCGGCGCCACCCGACGCCGCCGCCTGGCCGGCGGCCAGGCCGAGCGCCCCCAGAGGGGGGCGCTGTGCGTGAGCAAGGGGGCAACAGCCCCCCCTGTTCTCTCTCTCTCTCTCCCTGAACACTCTCACTCTCTCTCTCCCTGTTTCCTGAACTCTCTCTCTCTTCAGTTCTCTCTCTCTCTCTCCTGTACTCTCTCTCTCTCTCCTGTTCTCTCTTTCTCTCTAACACTTTCTCTCTCCTCCATACTTTCTCTCTCTAAAATATTTTCATATTATTATATTTTATGGCGCGTGCGCGAGTTTCATGGATTTCAGAGTTTTCGGCTCTTCCGGAGATTTAGGCGAGTGTCCTCGCTCTCGCCTCCATTTGGGTTTCCCCGCTTTGTCGGGTCGACATGTATTTTACTCCATGTTTTCATGTATTATGTATTGGGCTGAGTCCCTGTAATTGTGTATGGCCGAGTGCCAATGACTGGACATGTATTGCTCTGTGACGAATGCTTGTATTAGGGTAGTTTAATTCTTGTACATATATCATGCCTGTGATGTACTTTGTTTCTTTATACCATGCGTGGCCAACCCTTCGTGGTCGATTGGACTCTGGGTTTCTGCCCACTCCTGGGATGGCTAGTAGCCACCGAGAGTGCGCTTAAACCCCGAGCGTACTCGGACCCCTTAACCTCCGGTCACTCACTATCTCGAAAGGGAAGTGATTGGGACCGACAGGTCTCTCCGTTCTTCAGCCTCCGGTCTCTCACTATCTCGAAAGGGAAGTGATTGGGATCGTCAGGTCTCTCAGCCTTTAGCCTCCGGTCACTCACTATCTCGAAAGGGAAGTGATTGGGACCGTCAGGTCTCTCAGCTCCGCCTGGTTATCATGATCAGCGCTCAGCACTTTACCACTTGATTCGTCTAAGCGAGATGCTGCCGGATTTTCTACTCGCACTTTAAAGCCGAGTTGTCCGGTAACCTTGCCAGACGCTCCAGTGTTAAATACTGTTTGCTGTCTGTGCCTCCAACTTGCTCAGCTCCGCTTGATTGTGCTCAACTATTACTCTAACACTTGCCATATACAAGCTTGTTATGTAAACACTTGACATATACATGTCTGTATCATTTAACACTTGATATGTTATCACCGGACACCCGACATGCTACTACTTGACACTAACTCATGTTATACTCCTGTCATGAACACTTGTCATTGGCTTGACAAAACCTGATACCTGTTATGAATAACTCTCTACTCTTGATTATCACCTTACGGGAATGTAGTACCTGATCTCTTGTTATGTACTCCAGTTATGCCTGTTATGATTCCTGTTATGATTCCCGTTATGATTCCTGTTATGACAAGTTATGATCCTACTCATTCCCGTAATCTGATAATATTGTTAACAAGCCATAAAAAGGACAACTTGCACGGGGAATGGGAGGAAGTGATGGATGCCGGTATGATGCCTTGCTTATAGTAGTGGAATACCAGAACTGACGATTCGTGTTAGGAAAATTTAAGGCCCTCAGAAGATGCGTGTTAGGGGGATTTAAGGCCCCCAAATGGCTGTGTCCCGGGCGGTTGGGAACTACTATAAGAGGAGCTATCAGTTCTTCATCATCTTCCAGTAACAAACCTCGGCTTGCTTATATATGGATGTATGTGTGTTGAGATGTACACCAGGACACAAACTAGATATATGGGTCAGACGAGTAATAATAATAAAAGATGCCAACTACGTATCCTGTTATGCCTGTTATGAACTCCCGTTATGCTTGTTATGATTCCTGTTATTCCTGTTATGTACTCCTGTTATGACCGTTGTGTGATTTGCCACGAATGCTTTCATCGGATTTTACATCGGATTTCCGGTTTTATGATTATTATCATATTAGCTGCTCATACCCTGTTTTATCCCTTGTATTCTATTCCACCGGTCTCCTGTTCTTATCTTATCATACCCTGAGTACTTCCTGTTTGACATCTACTTGCTTACATGCTCCTGCTCACGACACGGTTTTAAATACATGTTTATGACTTGGATTTATCGATACACATGTGCTTATCTATGCTCGCCACTTGGCTTCCGCATCACCACTCGCCTGGGGAGTTCTATCTGACTCCCCTGGATCCTCATGTCCAGGTCATGGAGCTAGGAGCGGGTGGACTCTCCCTGTTGCTGATCAGAGTGGCGCAGCGGTAGCGTGGATCTCCAGCAGACCGTTCAGAGCCCCATCCTTCCTGGCTCCCTGCTCGGTTCCAGAGTTTTCCTGTTATGACTCTGAGCCTCACCTTGTACTGTTCATACTTGTACATCTCCTTGTAATCTCGCAATTGCGCATAACGGTGATGTAATATTCATGTAATATTTATCACCCCTGGTGATAACTTTGTAATTGTACTCATGTGTTGGAATGTATAATGCACCACTTGCTTCCGTACTTTGATTCTTGCCTGTACTGATGCTTAGCGTATATACGTGAGGGTATTTCTGACCTGCGTATATACGTCGCAGTGACGTCCCCGTACCCGTGGGATCGGGGCGTTACAGGATGGTATCAGAGCCTAGGTTCTACATCCTCAGTACGTCCAGATGACAAATTAATGGTAAAGAAATTTGCAACTGGAATGCATGAGTCCTGGTTATACACTTCAACTACAAGTACAGAGTTATCTATTCTTTCTTGATCATCCTTCCTTTGATTCCTTACTTCCATCTTCCCCTGTTTTGGTTTTTCGAAGCCTTTATACCAACTTAAGATATGGATATACTAGAGAGGTAGTGGCTAGTTCTGAATAAAGCGATTATATGATCTCTTTGGCCAACTCTATGAAGCTCGGGTATTCTCAGGATTGATCCTGATCGGGTTATCTTTCAGAAGTCAATAGTCGGAATTCTCTACGGATATTCTACATTCTCGGCTATATCTTTCAGAGTGATTAATGCCTGGTATTCAGAAATTCTCAATCATCAGTCTTCTTTATTATGCTCAGGACTATCAGGGTTTCCTTTATCTTCAGTATTCTGGCTTATTCTCGGAGGGCTATCAAGTACGCAATACAACAGGAATTCTATTACAAAACAACGACATCAGATCAGTATTATGTGGTACCATTCAAAAACTTATACAGCCAGAGGTGTAGAAGAGATCTATATTCTGATTACTGTTTAGTCAACTTGAGAACCCTACCTATAGTGCTTCATATCTTAATTGGTATAATTCTCGTCCATGTCCTCTTTGTGTTCAATTTACCCCTTATCGAAATTGCGAGGACGCAATTTTTGTAAGGTGGATGGATTGTAACACCCCGCTCCCAGAATACGTACTTAGTTGCGTATTCAGATTTTTCGATCGTATTTTTTGATTTACTTCCTGTATTGTTTTGCATTATGAATTATTTATATGATCGTTTTGTCTTAGATCCGGATTCACGGACTCGGAGTCAGCCCTAATCTGAACCGAGGACCCGATCCTAGTGTATTACTCGATTTGATCTTTTCGCTATTCTGATTTGACCGATTTCAGTTTTAAACATCGTTTTCCAATATTTTAGATTTTCTATGATTTTCTAGAATTTTCCTGAATTAAATTGAAAATCTTCAAAACCGGTGTCGACCAGTGCCGCTGACCGATTCCCGGATTTTTAATTTACAAACCGATTGAAATTACCAGAAGTGTCTTTTTAAATTATTTCTTAAAATCACATTTCCTATCCAAATACTTTTTCTGAGGATTTTATGAATTTATGAAAATTCCACCGGATTGGGTGTCGGCCAGTATCGCTGGTTGATTCCAGGATTTTTAGTTTACAATCGGAATTGAATTCTGAATTCTGCTTTCACTTACTTCTTAAAATCATATTTTCTTCCTTAATACATTTTCTGGGATTTTTCGGAATTTATCAAAATCCGGCCGACCCAGTGTAGACCGGTATCGGCGGTGGACCTCCGCATTTTTAATTTGAAAATGGGATTTTATTTCTGAAAATCGATTTCATATTATTCCTCAGGATGACGTTTTCTACCTCCGGGTATTTTGGGGATTTTTCTGGAACAGTCAATTTTTCGCGACCATATTATAATATTATTATTTTTGTCGAATCCTTTATTTTCTTTCTTTCTTTTCTCTTCTTTTCTCCACCGACTTCAGCCCATTCCTCCACATGGGTGACCTCACCTCCCCCCTTCCCATCAATCACATCCCTCCATCATCACCCCTTTTTCTTTTCTTTTCTTTTTCTTTCCTTTCTTTTCTCTCCTCCCCATTTCTTTTCCCCTCCTTCTTCTCCTGGAGAGGGCCGACGCCCAAGCAAAGCCACCACCGCCGGCGCTCCGACCACCACGACGCCGGGGAGGACCCCCAACTCCGGCGAGCCCCTCTCCTCCATCTCCATCAACCATCACCTCCATCTCCTTCCTCCTCAAAACCCCTCCAAAATTCACCCTCTTCTTCCTCATCATCTTCTTCATCAAATTAACCCTAACCACCACCTTCTTCTCCACCCAAACACCACCTCCACAACCACATACATCTCCTCCTTCTCCCATACCCCCCAATTTCTCCTCCACCACCTCAAATCACCACCAAACTCATCTCCACCACCACCACTAATCTCTTCCTCCCCAAACCCAAACCCCCTTCCCTTTCCCTCTCTTTTGGGGTGTCCGGCGCCACCCCAGATCCGGGCGCCGCCGGCGGTGTGCCGGCGGCCGCGGGCGACCAGGGGGCCCACCTGGGCCCCCTGTGCGTGGGCTGAGGGGGGCAAACAGCCCCCTCCTCTTTCTCTCCCTCTCTCCTGGGGAGTGGCCGGCGCCACTCCCCGTGCTGGTGGCCGGCGCCACCCGGCGCCGCACCTGGCGCCGCCACCTGGCCGGCGGCCAGGCCGAGAGCCCCCAGAGGGGGGCGCTGTGCGTGAGCAAGGGGGGCAACAGCCCCCCTATTCTCTCTCTCTCTCTCTCCCCTGAACACTCTCACTCTCTCTCTCTCCCCTGTTTCCTGAACTCTCTCTCTCTCTCTCTCTCCCTCCTGTACTCTCTCTCTCTCTCTCTCCTGTTCTCTCTCTCTCTCTCTCCTGAACCTTCTCCCTCTCTTTCTCTCTAACACTTTCTCTCTCCTCCACACTTTCTCTCTCTAAAATATTTTCATATTATTATATTTTATGGCGCGTGCGCGAGTTCCATGGATTTCAGAGTTTTCGGCTCTTCCGGAGATTTAGGCGAGTGTCCTCGCTCTCGCCTCCATTTGGGTTTCCCTGCTTTGTCAGGTCGACATGTATTTTACTCCATGTTTTCATGTATTATGTATTGGGTTGAGTCCCTGTAATTGTGTATGGCCGAGTGCCAATGACTGGACATGTATTGCTCTGTGACGAATGCTTGTATTAGGGTAGTTTAATTCTTGTACATATACCATGCCTGTGATGTACTTTGTTGCTTTATACCATGCGTGGCCAACCCTTCGTGGTCGATTGGACTCTGGGTTTCTGCCCACTCCTGGGATGGCTAGTAGCCACCGAGAGTGCGCTTAAACCCCGAGCGTACTCGGACCCCTTAACCTCCGGTCACTCACTATCTCGAAAGGAAGTGATTGGGACCGACAGGTCTCTCCGTTCTTCAGCCTCCGGTCTCTCACTATCTCGAAAGGGAAGTGATTGGGATCGTCAGGTCTCTCAGCCTTCAGCCTCTAGTCACTCACTATCTCGAAAGGGAAGTGATTGGGACCGTCAGGTCTCTCAGCTCCACCTGGTTATCATGATCAGCGCTCAGCACTTTACCACTTAATTCGTCTAAGCGAGATGCTGCCAGATTTTCTACTCGCACTTTAAAGCCGAGTTGTCCCGGTAACCTTGCCAGACGCTCCAGTGTTAAATACTGTTTGCTGTCTGTGCCTCCAACTTGCTCAGCTCCGCTTGATTGTGCTCAACTATTACTCTAACACTTGCCATATACAAGCTTGTTATGTAAACACTTGACATATACCTGTCTGTATCATTTAACACTTGATATGTTATCACCGGACACCCGACATGCTACTACTTGACACTAACTCATGTTATACCTCCTGTCATGAACACTTGTCATTGGCTTGACAAAACCTGATACATGTTATGAATAACTCTCTACTCTTGATTATCACCTTACGGGAATGTAGTACCTGATCTCTTGTTATGTACTCCAGTTATGCCTGTTATGATTCTGTTATGATTCCCGTTATGATTCCTATTATGACAAGTTATGATCCTACTCATTCCCGTAATCTGATAATATTGTTAACAAGCCATAAAAAGGACAACTTGCACGGGGAATGGGAGGAAGTGATGGATGCCGGTATGATGCCTTGCTTATAGTAGTGGAATACCAGAACTGACGATTCGTGTTAGGGGGATTTAAGGCCTCAGAAGATGCGTGTTAGGGGGATTTAAGGCCCCCAAATGGCTGTGTCCCAGGCGGTCGGGAACTACTATAAGAGGAGCTATCAGTTCTTCATCATCTTCCAGTAACAAACCTCGGCTTGCTTATATATGGATGTATGTGTGTTGAGATGTACACCAGGACACATACCTAGATATATGGGTCAGACGAGTAATAATAATAAAAGATGCCAACTACGTATCCTGTTATGCCTGTTATGAACTCCCGTTATGCTTGTTATGATTCCTGTTATTCCTGTTATGACCGTTGTGTGATTTGCCATGAATGCTTTCATCAGATTTTACATCGGATTTCTGGTTTTATGATTATTATCATATTAGCTGCTCATACCCTGTTTTATCCCTTGTATTCTATTCCACCGGTCTCCTGTTCTTATCTTATCATACCCTGAGTACTTCCTGTTTGACATCTACTTGCTTACATGCTCCTGCTCACGACACGGTTTTTAATACATGTTTATGACTTGGATTTATCGATACACATGTGCTTATCTATGCTCGCCACTTAGCTTCCGCATCACCACTCGCCTGGGGAGTTCTATCTGACTCCCCTGGATCCTCATGTCCAGGTCATGGAGCTAGGATCGGGTGGACTCTCCCTGTTGCTGATCAGAGTGGCGCAGCGGTAGCGTGGATCTCCAGCAGACCGTTCAGAGCCCCATCCTTCCTGGCTCCCAGCTCGGTTCCAGAGTTTTCCTGTTATGACTCTGAGCCTCACCTTGTACTGTTCATACTTGTACATCTCCTTGTAATCTCGCAATTGCGCATAACGGTGATGTAATATTCATGTAATATTTATCACCCCTGGTGATAACTTTGTAATTGTACTCATGTGTTGGAATGTATAATGCACCACTTGCTTCCGTACTCTGATTCTTGCTTGTACTGATGCTTAGCGTATATACGTGAGGGTATTTCTGACCTGCGTATATACGTCGCAGTGACGTCCCCGTACCCGTGGGATCGGGGCGTTACAATGATTGTCATGTTATTTTAAAGAAAAATGAAAACTTGTCTTTAAAAGTTAATTTTGTTTTAAAAGAAAATGATTCTTTGAAAATTAAGATTGCTTTAATTTCTAAAGACTTGGATGCTTGTTTAAAGAAAAATATTGTTTTACAAAATAATATTGATGCTCATGTTTGCCATGCTAGTGTAGCTTCTTCATTTAGTCTACCCATTGCATGTACCTCTTCTTTCAGGATTAATAATGATATATCCATGCTTAAGAAGAGTGTAGATTGTTTGGGCTCCACTATGAGCCAATGTGCCATGAACCACACACGCTTGGAATCCTTGGTTCGTAAGAAACAAGTTCCATCTTTTTATGCACACCCTCCACGGCATACACATGCTCCTCACGGACACCATCACACTATGTATGCTCATGTGTACACTTGTACACATTGTGGACGTAAGGGCCACCTTGCTAAATTTTGCTTTGATAGATTACATAATGTAAATTTAGCAAAGAAATTTGTTTGGGTTAGAGAAGGTACTAACCCTCATGGACCCAAAAGAGTATGGGTACCAAAGACCACCCCTCCTTTATTTGATGTAGGTGTGGGCTCTCACATGACGTGAGAGTAGCGGCACCTTGGAGTGGATGCGTTCCAAGCTTAAAGGAAATCAATTGGATGCATCACTTTCAAGGGATGTTTGGTGGAGAGGACCACCATATTTTGGAGACAAGGAGAGTTGCCTTCTAAGTTTTGGTAACGATTCCTAACTCCTATTTATTGTTTTCATGCTTTTAATATTCATTGTTTATAGCATGTTTCATTGTTTAGTGATTAGTATGAAAATGCCATGTTAATTAGATTCTTGACATACATGTATAGTATTGAGACACCCATGTTTAATATGGATTATTATTTTGTGTTCTCATATTTGATTAGCTATCATGTACATCATAAATCTAATAACATGTGGATATTCATAATAATCATGTTTATGTTTATCATGTTGATTTATATCTTGGTTTCATGCTTCATGTGTTGATTACATGTTTAGATGTTAGTTTTCATTAAGACTAGGATTTATACTTGTGCATATAGTGGGCCACAAATAAATCTATATATGTTTGGGCTTGATTGCTTATTTGAACCCATTAGATGTGCTAGTATAGTCTAGTTTTGATGATTCATACATTTTAAACTTGTATTCCCATTTTGGATTTGTTTTGTAGAACATGCGTTTTACATTTCATGTATATGTACATTTTGCCAAACCTTAAGTTATACATGTATACCCTTTGAGTCATTTGCCTTTCATGCAAATCAATATATATGGACTCAATTGTGTTTAGGGATATGTATGTATACTTATTGTGTTGACAATTTATACATATACCTTGAAATGAAATTTGTTTGAATGAAAATTTAGTTATTCATGTTTTCATATTTTTATGTTTAAACTTTATGTATATGTCTACCTTGTCCAAACTATTCATATACATATACATCTTTTTGAGCCACGTGCCTTCATGCATATATCTTTGTGGACTCATTATGTTTTGGATATGTATGTATACTTTAGTTTGTATTAGACATACATATGCCTTGAAGATTAAATAGTTTAGATGATTTTTATGTTTTCATGTTTTCATGTTTGAGGAATAATTGAGCTTAGTTGAATATTTCATGATTATGATCTACACATTTTATTTATACACTCTTATTTATATCTTGCTCATGTTTTGTTTTCATGAGTCATATTTATGCTAAATCGAATTAGAGTGTTGATTATCATGTGGATTTCATGTTTTATGAAATTTTTTTTATTTTATTCCTTGCTTGAAGGATTTCGACTAGTTAACAAAATTTCCATTTTAACTAGTTCGTATTCTTCATTTTGATATGAGTTATACCATGCTTTTATTGTTATGTCAATTGGTATCATTGAACTCTTTCAATTGGTATCATTTTGATCTTTTAGTATACTCATATGTTTATTGTGTATGTATATTTTCAATTGGTATCATCTATTGGTGATTGGTACTCATTCTATTTCATACACATATACTTGTTTTATTTGTGCTATTATATTTCTATATCTTGAGCACAAATCTTGTTTATGCTAGAGCTTGAGCTTCAACTTTATTTCAATTGATTTAGTTTTCAATTGGTATCTTATTTCAAGCCTACGCATAGTTTTTGTTGGTATTTCATAAAGGGGGAGAAAATTCGATTTTCATATTTCAATTGGTATTTGTATTTTCACTCCCTTACTTTATGATAGAAAATAATAATTTCATTTGATATCATATGTTTAAAATGAACAATTATTTCAATTGATATCAAGATGCTTATTTGAAAAATTTAAATTGGTATCTCAAAATTTTGTTTTAAAGAATATAAATACAAAAGTTTTGATTTATATTGACTATATGCAAGGAGAGCTTAACATCTCTTCTACATATAGATTCATGTTGAGTGTATCTTGTATTGAGGAGCTTGACATCTCTTCTTTATGTGATAACATGTGTAGGGGGGGCTTCACATCTCCTCTTATGCATTACATAATATGTGTTATGTGGATTGGGGCTTGTCATCCCTTCTTCATGTAATGCATATGTGTAGGGAAGTTAACTTAGCGTCTTCCTCTTCATGAATGTATATAGCATATACCATTTGTTGATTGAACTTTGTTTACTTTCAATTGGTATCAAGATGCTTTATTGACATATTTTTCTATTGATATCATGTTTTTTAAAGTCACCCCTTATTGACCTTGTTTTTGTTTTTAGACAAAAAGGGGGAGAACATTTTTTTTATTGTTTTGATGGACAAAAAGGGGGAGAAAGATTTTTACCCTCTTTTATTTATTATTTTGGTTTTTACCCCTTTGTTGATGATTGACAAAAGGGGGAGAAAGATTTTGAAGTTTATGAGTTTATATATGCATATTTATGTTTTGCATATATTAAGTTTAATATAGTTTAATGTTAATTGGTATCTAGAGCATGTTTTGTTTTTTGAACATTTCATTGGTATCTAGAACCTTTTATTGATTATGCATATCTATGCATGTTTCATACATATTCATTGCATATTTATGTTTATTTGTTTATGCATGAGTTAAGGGGGAGCTTCTTTGAAGCTTAACTTTAATCCATGCTAACTCCATGAGTTTTGTCATCATCAAAAAGGGGGAGATTGTTGGCCCAAAGGCCTTCCACCCTAGTTTTGATGATGATTAACTCATGTAGTTATGTTTACTAATAATCTTGTGATTTTAAGTTTCAGATCCTTTAGCAAGATATTAGTTGGTGATTAGCTTCAACAAGGAGTTTAGAAGCTTTCATGGTGATTCCGGTGCCAAAGCTTAAAGTTCATACCTTTGCACTCGGTGGATCACGTTTGGGAGCAAGTCAACTTGAAGATGGAAGATCGTCAAGAAGACTTAGGTATCCTAGTTTAGATAGTGTGTTTAGATCCATTTGTAAAGCTTAGTATAGTTGATATGCTCAAGTGCACATAAACACACACGTTTTATGTTTGGTTTTTGATTTTCATGGATATTTGATCAAAACAAGTTTACATGTTTTTATGTATATTAGATGTGTTCAATATACATACATGCTTCATATCTTAAACAAACTTATTTTGATATGTCTATTCATGAGTTTTTAGGAAAATCAGATTTCCTATTGAAAAATCAAGTTTGATAAAAATACAAGTTTTGGTTTTTGATAAAAATGATAAGACACAAAAATAGTTCATATTGATTGATATTTGAGCTAAACCTTTTATCACATATTTATATATCAATGCAAAATGATAAAACTATTTTTGGTGATTTTTAGAAAAGATAAAAGAATTTTTAGAATATTTTTTAACAGTGTTTCTGACCCAGGTTTGTGCTGACAGGCCAGGTCGGTCGACCCGGACGGTCGACCGCACCATGGGCCGGTCGACCCTTGCGGTCGACCGACGTGCACAGACCTGTGCACGTCTGGCAGACACAAGCTCGGTCGACCCGGGCGGTCGACCGGGTCTGAGAGCAGAGCTTTCTGTTTGTTTGGGTCGACCGGGCGGTCGACCGGGTTTGCCCAACGGTCACATTTATGACCGTTGGCGGTCGACCGGGCGGCCAACCGCCAGGCCTGTCAGGCTGCCACATCAGCCTAACGGCTAGTTTTCTGTTTGGCCTATATAAACCCCATTCAT